>CM060965.1:72064286-72091786 GCA_030765045.1 Tenodera sinensis | reverse complement strand
ATCTCCAATTTTGTTGTGTTCTTTCATTACATTACTAACATTTTAGACTTGCAATTTCTCTTGGCAGTTTTTTCCAGTACTGAAGGTAACTTTACTAGTATGCCCCACTCAAACACGGGGCTTTGTTCACCTAAATTTCTGTAGCTAGCAAAGCAACCATCAAGAGGGCCGCATTGCCTTCACATCAGGTAATAAATTCAGATCGAGAACGACTGTATTGTTACACAACGGCAAAATCCATTCCGATTACTTTTTATCACTTTATTATCTTGTAAACTTTTATCACAAATACACAGTTTTCTTCTGGTCGTTAACACAGTCTACAGTCCTTCGGGCTAACACAACTCACAATTTTTACTTCTCATAACCTTGCTCAGTCCTTTTAGTGTCTTCCTTCACATCCTCTGTCCCTCATACGACGTTACAATCACTCGCCACGCTCGCTGAACCTTCCTACGACGACCGACGTATCTATCACAACACACCCACGCACAGCTGTCTCAAACTCACTGACACACTGACCGACTTATGTCTGTAACTCGACTCTAAAACTCACTCTGTGGTTCCCTTATACACTGGGGATGACGTCACATGGACATTTCTCAATTCCACACACACAGAAATGGCTCTGCTAGATCTTTCTCGAAGGAGTTGAAAAGCCCCTTTTGTTCCTGCTGCCTCCATTGTTACTAGTCAAGTACACACAGCAGATGCGCGATGCAGTCCGACCTTTAACGTCTTTGCCCGCTATCTGGCCCGGCATGTGGTATGAAGTAACTTGGCTCCTTCCATCCATTGTTGTGCGCCGAACCCGAAGTCACAGTATTTCTATGTCTGCAGTAGGTATATACATGCATGAATGTTTTCTTTCACAATTCACCTATTTGATTAATCGTTTCTAAACTTCCTTTTTTTCTGCAATATTCGTTATTGTGTTGTATCGTCCGTGGGAAATTGTCCACTTTTTGGACCCTGGATTCTACCATTCACAATGAAAGCTGTTGAACAGAGTCTCCCGTCATTGCTACTTCACTTACACTCTTTAAAAGCGGAACATCTGTTTCTCTAAGTAGGTAGTGCAGTCTGTTCAGGAACTGTCACATGCTGAAGGTAAAGCCAGAATGTTGACTTCGTCCACAATCTAGGGCACTGGGTGCTGTTTGGATGGGTGAACGTGGTCCCGACGGTCTACCCACCCCGCAGTCAGTAGCAAACAAGAGAACCCAGATATATACGATCTCCTGAGCACAATTCCGACGTGAATGACACTCGAAGGTAAATACAAACAGGAATATACAAGAGCAAATAAATCTCGAGAACGTAGACGTCAGTAGCTTGGTATCCATGTTTTGAACGCTTATCTGTTTTATCGCGATAATGGTATATATCGGAGAAAAAGGGGGTATACCAAAACAAAACAGATAAATTCACAAACCATTTAAACAGAAATGATTGATAATAGATAACAACTCCTTTTAGACATCCTTTTTTGGGGGGATTCCTTTTTTAACTTTCTATACAGCTTACTCATTCAGTAGTGTAGCGTCCTTGATGATTACTGATTAGGACGTTTATTATTGTTTCATATTTCGCACAAGAAGTGTAACTTAAATTAGGAGAACAGCTACTGTGTCAATAGTCTCATATTCCTCTAGAGTCTAGACCAGACCGTCTAAGCATATTATGAAGCAATAATTTTAAAAGAATACCAGATACCGACCCCACAATAAGACCATTATGAGCTCCAGTTTAATGTTATACCAGCATGCCACATAAGCAGTTAATTTAAAAAACTTCAGAAACAGAAAAGGCTGCTGGAATTATCTCTAGAGGATGCGCATTTAAAATTACAAAGTTAAACCCTTGAGCTAGAGCAGTGTTCCTTAGCCAGCTGCCATTAACTGCCATCTCGGATATTAACTATTTATTCACAAGCACAATGTTTCCAAAGGCACTTAGAAACATTTAATTTCAATGTGTTTTCAAATCTGCTGGTTCTTTTTGTAGCCCTAAAGTATTCGGAAGTTGTTTCGAATCCATGAATGGATCACATATAAATCATCAAAAGCACATAAGTTTCAGGTAATTGTACCTATTAGTAAAATTACTTTACAAAGAATACACCAGAATATATATTTTAAAACTGTTCTGCTGTAGAATGTTTAAAGTCTTGAACGTAAACTCTATCTATTACATGATTGGTGCCAGTCACTAAAAGGTTTGCTGAAAGTCTTACACGGCTTTCTTTGCGGTGAACACAAACCTTGCACTCCTGTAACCATCAAACCGGACCAATATTAAAGGCTAAAATACAAATAACTTAAAACAAGCAAATTATATTGAGTAAATAAATTATATTCCATTTCTATGAAAATATTACACTTATTAGCATTTATTGAAACATAACAAAGCACATTGTTACTTAAAATTAACAATTAATTTTTTTGCAATGGCTGTAAAAGTCTGCGTCACACCTTTGACCTTGTGGCGGTACACTACCGTGTCGCGGCATACCGGTTGCAGAACACTAAGCTAGTAGAGTACTCGTGTAATGGATCAATTACACTGCAGTGCAGTACAGTGCGACCAATAGACAAAATCTTCACCATCAATCAGTGTCGAAAACTTGCATCTCTTTAAAGCTGAATGTTGACAGCAGTGAATGTCTATTCTGTATTTAAATTGGCTTCATGCCAGGGGCGTACGTAGAAAGTGAATTTGCGGGAAACAGGGGGAGGTGCTGAAGAGAATGCATTTGGGGGCATATAATGGTTGAAACTCACGATGTTAGTTACACCTTCATTCGGTGGTCACTTTTAAAAATTTATTCAAGTGAGAGGGGCATAAAATGGATCACCGAACAGGATAAATTGACTAATTGATGAGCAAAGAACTTTTAAATTATTTATAGAAAAGGCAAACAGGAACGCCCAGAGATTAAACTCCGCAGTCAGGACTCATACCCTCTCAGATGTGTTAACCGCTAGACTACGGAAAACCCACTCACTTCATTTTAGGTATAAGAGATGCTCAATAATCATAATTAGTAATAGCTACTTGTGACCGAACATGTTCGGATATAAAATGAACGCAGGGAGTTGTATGGAGTGACAATTTTCCAAAAGAACGGGCTAAATCCCCTATCATCCCGGAATATTTACCACTGCTTTAATGTACCTAATTGTGCTTTTATTTGCCTGTTAATTACCAGGTGCAGTGAGGTATACTAACCCTGCAAGCATAAGAGTTACAGATATTAAACATGATACTGCACTCGATATTGCGGTTTTGGATATTTGCATACGCCCCTGCCTCATACACACAAGCAAGTCAACAGACCATTATAGCATATGATCTGGTCATTTAGAAGAACTGTGAGTCAAGCTATCTTATCTAGGCCATTGAACGAAAGGAACTGACTTAATAAGCAGTATTTTAAACTTGCAGATGCAACTTCCTGTGTTGTAGCTTTCGCCATTACAGATCCTGACTCCAGTGACTGCTGAAAAAGTACTCGTTTTGATATGTTTATTTAAGAATGTACCCCTTCGCTGCTACATACCCTTTGATAGTCAATGCACTTTCTATTTATTAAAAGCAATATATTTTAAACAATACCTGTTGAAACTCGTTTAAAATACCAGAGAATGTTGTTAGCTTAAACACTTGTTCGGTGACTTAAGCATATCACATTTCTTCTGTTAATTGCTATGAGCTTCTTAATACCAACAGCCCCAGTAAACAAATAAATTACTTTGACACAACTTTGTTATTTTTAAGAAATAAATGGTTGCGAGGTAAACATGGATGTTTTCTTGATAGGCTTCCTCAAATTGTTTCATAAATTGAAAAAGTTACAGGATCTAGAAAGAATTCCTTTCTTGTAGTCTTGAGCACACTATATCCCTTTTGGCTAGCAATTGCCTGGGAAATATTTATTTTCTCTTGACAAACTTCTTCGGATACCTTCGTAACTTCGACAAATTACAACATCTAGTACGCATCGCTTTCTTTTAGTTTCTTTGAGCACATTATACCAGCCTTATGCTGCTACACGTAGAACTCCTTAAAAGCCTCTCTCTTGCTGAGATGAAGGATTAGCAAATACATTATTTAAAGACATGTAAGATGTAAAGACTACATTTTCCCAGAAGACACCCAGATCTGGAACCACATTCTGTAGTTCTGCGGCTGAGTACATTACAGAGTTTTACGTAAACGGGCCCGAACATACACGATAGCCCAAGTACGAGCCCTAGTCTCCACTAGACTGGAAGTAATTTACTGTTTTATGAGCACTTCCGTATTGTATAAAATGAGAAGCACGGTTTTACTTGGATGAGGCTATATAGGCAGTATTTTACTGCAAAGGTAAGAATGTCACCGGCAGGTCATCGTACTGTCGGGACTAGACCCGGTTCCATTTTCTTGCAGTAACTTACTGTCCTCGCCCTGGCTCCTTTGGCAGTAAGTTACTGTAATCGTTTTGAATACCACGTGCTGTTTTTCATCCGTGTTCCATTGTTTTTCCATCTGTTTGCTTGTTAAAATGGAGCTTGATAGTGAATTAATAATGCAACAGCATGCTGTAGTTTATGGACTTGGGCTGAGTGTGACTCAACAACAGTACTTATACCTATAAGTGTAGTGGCATTCATATATAATTTTTCCCACATCTGTCGCAAAGTTCCATGGCACAACTTTAACCTTGCTTATTCAAGAATAACCGTTCTAATGAGAAAAGATATACATGGACAGAAGGTTAGGAGAGAAGACTAGATGTTATAATGAAAAAAAGTGCTTCTTTCAAGACAAAAAAAGAGAAACAGAAGTAAGAAGAAGGTTAGAAACCATTTCATTGACGTACATTTGAAATATTATATTATGACTGTTGCGTGCTAGCAAAAATAAAATAAATATTATTTTTGTTAACGCCACTGCCAATTGCCAGGATCATATCCCCGCGTTGGTGTGCCGGAATTTCGCCCCGCAGGAGTTCTTTGGCATGCCAGTAAATCTCTGAAATGGGGCTCTCGCTTTTAAACACACTTAAAAACCATCGACCTGGAACGGAATTGAACGACGACCTTGGGACCAGTAGGCCAGCGCCTAATCAACTGAGCCATCCAGACCGACTGCGTGCTAGCAGTTATGTGCTTCATTTAATATTTAAAATTTTATCACAAAACTAGAATGTTATAATACCATGAAGTTGGTGATGCAAAATAGGTATACTTACTGGTGTAAGTATGCACCTGTACTTGTCAAATATAGGTAACATTGCATAAATCCCACCATGCCTGAATTGCACCACGCCTAAATCGTACCATTTTCATCAGAAACAGTGTTTCACCTAGCATTATCTTTTGTAAGTACTAGACCTGTGTTTGCTTGTGCAGTAATTTGGTGAAGTTGGTGGTGTTCGTTTTGCTTCTGTATAACTCTGAAGTTTTTGTTCGTATTTCTGCAGTTTTTACAATAGTCTAAACATCCTGGCTATTGGTAAGTTATATCTTACTCTATGTTTAGTAGTAGAAGCTTGCTTTAGCTACAGTTTTACGACAAAATATACGTTAAAGTTACATGTGGCTAGGAGTAGCGGAGAGAGAACCTCGAAATGGCTGCTTTGCCGAAATCACACTATTAGGGTTTGCTCAAATCACATCGCTATGTTACGACCATTTTATTGATACTATTATAATTCATTTGATTGCAGTTTACGATAGTGGGGAAGAGAGAATATGGCAAGTGGACGGCAGAAAATATGGAGCTGGCAATAAAGGATCTGTGAGGGCAAAATCACATCAAACAGCTACAACATGCGAAATCAAATAACCTAGAGGCTATCAAACTGGTTAAAGAGAACGGTATCATGCTTCTGCAACTACCAGGACACACTAATCATTGCTTGCAGCCCCTTAACGTGTCTTTCTTCAAACCTCTGCATAATGAAGTTATAACGAAACATCTGCGGTAGAGGAGAGAGTTACCCAGTTCAGTGTGGCAGGTATTTTTACTGAAGCCTATGCTAGGGAAGCATGCATGTCTAACGCTATATCTGGGCTCAAAACCACCGGTTTTTGGCCTGTTAACAGAAATGTGATCAAAGACATAGGCGTTGTTGTTTAATCTTCTAGCACCAGCTTCCGACTCAATGGAAGGAACATCAGTTGAGTTGCTAGAACAAACCGGCAATGTGGTAGATCCTACCACATGGGCAGTTCTCAACAATTAGAAAAAAATAGGCTTGTAACGTCAGAAGAACACCAAATTTCTTAAGGTTTCATTGAAATATATTAGTCGCAGATCACCAGCAAGCAAGGAAAACGTTTGTTAAAAGGTGCACAAAAGGCAGAAGTGTTAACAGCAACATCTATAAACCGCTACGAGAAGAGAGCTAAGCTGCAAACAAAAAAACTCGAGGAATTCAAGAGAAAACTCTCTGACAGCTTCGAAAATCCATTGGCATGAACAAGTGGAAATCCAGAAGGATGCTCTTGGAAAAATGTTTGCTAAAAACAGGGTAGGAAAAGGATCGTGGTTATGCTTCACTTGTGAGGATAAGATGGAAAATATGGTTTAATACCAAGTGTCTGTACAGTGGGTCCATAAAGAAGGTGCTGGCAACTATCAAAATGACAGTTTTGTTTTGTAACATTTGCTAATTGTGAGGTTTGACATTTTGACTTTTTTCTTTTTTTGTTTTTGTTTGTATTATTTATCTCCTTAATTGTGTTTCATGTGAGTTTCGTGTACATTTAGTACACCAATATATGTATGATACGTTAGTGTTCTTTCAAACGAAGCTCTAGAGACCGCATCCGTCAATGACTTCACTTATTTCAAATTGACACTTTGGAAGTTCCGTTGATAATAAAAATGCATCGTATCTGAGTATATGTGCTCCTTTACTTCTAATCAAGATAGCTTAAGTATTATCCTTGATGACGCCAAGGTGAAATCTCGATATTGAATTTTTGGATGGAATGCAATACCTCCCCTACTCACTTAAAGCAAGTGGTGTTAAAGCAAAGACAAATCAATAGGTGCCAATTTGTTACGAAGAGTCTTTCAATTTGTACCAGTTGAAGGCGTATGGAATTGTAGATAGTACTTTCAGAGCCCAGTATTTATTCCAAATTGTACTGACAAAGAAAAACTTTTATCATGCCTCTAACACTACTTTGAGACACAACTTTAGTATTTAATTTAATTTTAAACTACATGCATAAATGCGCAGCTTACTTGCCTGATATTGCACTCTTTGAGTTATCTTACTGAAGCAGAAGAAAGGACATATTTCAGAACTCTGTGAAATACTGTGTACTGGAAAATTCAAACGAACAACACAAAATATCCCGCAAACAGCTAAAGCTTAAAAAAGAAATTTATTAAAGTGAACTTGCTTATTTTAGCAAGATCTACAGATTTCTGCGTTACATTTCTGTGCATTACTTATAGATAAGAGTTCTAGTTATATAAAATTCTCTATAATTCAGTAAGAACACACAAAAGTTCACAGGCTATTCAAGATATACAAGTATCTTGTACATGCGGCATTTTAATTTAAATCGTTTAGAGGAGGCCTGGGCGATTTGCAGAATAGCTGGAGCGGCCTTCATTTGTTTTTTAGCTCCTACCATAGTTATCAGTGCAAGGCCTTGATCGGGCTATGCTCAGAGAATACTAGTTGCCCAGGCCTGGTTTAGAGCCACCATTTAAGGAGAGAGAGAGCTAAATTTATTCGCGTAAAGGGTAGTTTAATCGCCTCCGTAGCGCAGTGATAGCGCGCCTATCTCTGACGCGGAGGAGCCGGGTTCGATCCCCGGTATCAATGTGAGGAATTTTCCCTCGCTGGGAGGTCTGGCACTCAGCCTCGTTAGGTCCCTGAAGGGCCAACTGGGCAGCTGCTTGATTGAGAAGTAGCGACCCCAACTCGCGAAGGCCGCACAACCAGCCGGGAGGTCTCGAGTGCTACCACGTCCCACTCTCAAGTTCTGCACCCCATTCATTTCGCCTGTAGTGAGCAGAGGGTGCTACGCAGAGACGGGGCGGTAAGCTTTGTCCCGCGAAGGGCTGTTGCACTAGGGGTTAAAGGGTAGTTTGGATTGTAAGGAATTTGGAAAATATCACCATGTTGCGTCCTTGAAAAATACTGTGCCCTCGTGCAAAGTATGAGCTAACTGTTAGGACTTACACATGCGTGTATCTGATTCTGCTTTTGACTTCATGGGACCATGAAAGGTATTTCTGGTGAAATCTCGGTGACGAATTTTTGGATGGAATGCAATACTTCCTCCCATATAACAAGTAAGAAGTAAAAAAGCAAAAAGCTGAAATTGGATTACTCAATGAAACGATTTCAATTTCTACATGTTTCTCAGAACTCGCTTATCTAAAAAATGTACGTACGTACTATGCACGCAGTTATCTTTAAGAGAGCTATCAGTGATAAGTGAATAAAAGCCAGGACATCGGATATTCCTTTGTTGCCACTCGCCTGAAAAAAAAAAAAGCACAAAAGATAACGCAATCGTATAAGTTTAAGCCACAGTGTTTGTGAGAAACACTTCCTGCTTCACGAGTAAAGAGAGGCTACTTTTTCTGGAATGAATGTTTTCGCCAACCAGGATTGGCTCCGCTAAATGTGTGTGACTCACATTCGAAGACCCCAGGTTCGATTACCGTCAACCGCCCACACTGGTGTAAGGTGGTTTCTTATATACCACGATTTCTTTTCCATTTCCCTTTTCTTCTCATCTTACAGGTGTGCTTCTTGGTTTCGTGGTGTATGGTGGTACCGGGCAGATGGCGCGGATTGTTCATCGACCTCTCTAGGTAGCTCCACCAGGGGAATGGGTCTCAGAGCCTGGAACTGTTAGGGACTTCCTGCGTCTCTGTGGCCAATCTTATTAAGGAGGAACTGATTCAACTGGGAATCTAATATAGAGAAAGAAGTAGGAAAATCTCTTGATTTGGCTCATCTGAGTGCTAAAGTAATCAAGGAACAATCTGAAAATTCAAATGCATGACTGTCTAAAATACATTATTTAAAAGAAGAAATCTTATGCTTCGGAAGCAGTTAAATAAAACAAAGCTGGAATTAGATGAACACACACACACACACACACACACACACACACACACACACACACACACACACACACACACACACACACACACACACACAGACTCGAAGAATGGCAACAACAATGGACAGCATCAAGGAAAGGAGCAGTAACCAAAGAATATTTCCCATCCGTGAGAAGAAGATTGAAGCAACGGTTACCAATATCTCCGGAGTTCACAGCAATGATAACAGGACATGGAAAGGTAAGATCATATCGCCACAGGTTTGGATTTTTAGATAACCCAATGTGCAAATGTGAAGAAGAGGACCAAACAGTAAACCACATTAAATTTCGATGCAAAATACTAAACAACCAGAGAAACGACATGATTAGGAAAATACAAAGTAAAGGTGCTACTTGGCCCATAAACAAAGAACTTGGAAACAATTTCACACACCCTTTCGTTAACTTCATTAATGCTATAAAATTCACAGAAATAGAATCACTTAAGCCCAAATATATATAATTTCTACTTCTTACCAAGATTGCAACCAGTATCATTGTCCAAACACATTTCAATACTCTACTGCTGTTACGAGTATAATTATATTTGCCTTTCACTATATGATAAGTACTAGATTTATGATTTGTAAAATAGCATTAGGTTAAAGAAATAAAGTCAAACAAAATAAAATATAATTAAACAACAAACCACAAATAAAAAAAAAACTGTAAATATGCACAATAGAGAAATATTCAATTAGACTAAGGTAGATAAAAAATTAGAGGTAAATAAAAGTGTAAATGTTCAAATAGAACATCACCAACAATATATACATGTATATAAAATGAAAATTGTATGTAAGTAAATAAATAAATAAATAAATAAATAAATAAATAAATAAATAAATAAATAAATAAATAAATAAATAAATAAATAAATAAATAAATAAATAAATAAATAAATAAATAAATAAATAAATAAATAAATAAATAAATAAATAAATAAATAAATAAATAAATAAATAAATAAATAAATAAATAAATAAATAAATAAATAAATAAATAAATAAATAAATAAATAAATAAATAAATAAATAAATAAATAAATAAATAAATAAATAAATAAACAAACAAACAAACAAACAAACAAACAAACAAACAAATAAATAAATAAATAAATAAATAAATAAATAAATAAATAAATGCAAGCATGTAGTATTCATACGGAATGGGGCATGCAATAAAAAAAACACACACACACGCACGCACGCGCACACACACACACACACAAACACACACAAACACACACACACACAGGTGTCCCAAAATTAGGCCGACAAACTTTGGAAGCTGACAGATATCATTATTTTAAACACTTTGTTAAGGAAAGGTTTTGCTGCCGTGCTTCGTTAAGCGTTAGAGAGTTAATGCCATAGGTTACTGCCTCCCACCCAGTTTAAGTATTTACGGCAAAATCAACAGTGCAAATTAGTATTACATTTATCTTAGTAAGGCACACAATCTTAATCCAAGAAACACACAGAGCACATAAACAAAACACAAACATCTCATTGTGTATGTACAGTTAATCACAGCTTTACTAAAATCTCAGGGTGTTTTTACCTATAATCAGAACTTACCGTATAGTCAGTTGCTAAAGGAACTCAAAATAGTCTCTTTTTGATCGTAGAATAATAGCTAAACATTATTATTTTTATATAAACTTATAAATAGCCTGCTATCCACTGAAGAACTGCTTGACAGGACATGTTTTAATGTCAGTACTGCTAATTTCAGAAACAGTCATTTGTTTCAATTCTCCCCTTCTGAGGTTATGTGCCAAATACAATAAACTTTCAACTAAAATAGAGCTGGATTTTAGCTTCTCTTACAAGCAGTTCAAGAAACAATTAAATATAGGAATTATTTGCATATAATTTTCGCTGTATCGCTTACTGTTATCTGCAGAATCAGTATAACAATTGCAATTCTAGTCTTAAATAGTAGTTTAAAGATCTTTCATTTTTACTTTCTCTACTATGTACGTATAGTAGAGGAAGTATTGTATTCCACTCAAAAATTCGATGTCGAGATTTCACCGGAAATATATGTTTTGAGGCCCCTGAATCCCCCCCCCCCCCAAAAAAAAAGCATTTTTAGAAAAGGGTCCTGTGTGTGTCTGTGTCTGTCAGTCTGTGGACACCATAACTCAAAACCAAAAAGTCGGTTAAAAACCAAAGTTGGTATTTAAGTTTAAATATCTCTCAAGGACGCGACGCGAAGATTTAGAAGAAAATTGCTTCACCCTAATCAATCCTGTACACGAAAATTTTTTCGAAAATTTTTATTTTCTTGAAAATGGCTCTTAACGATTTTTATTAAAATGTCATATTATGTTTGAGATATTTTTATGACAAATGAAATGTATATCTTGAATTTTCTGACTGTAGCCCCTGTAGTCGTATTTGCTTTGGATGACTTTTGCATAACTGGTAAACCGTAAGAGATAGACTAAATCTTACTATACAAAAGAATGTCGATTTATGCCTTGTTAAATATTTGTACGAGTTTTGGGGAACTTGTACTTCTGTCAAATGGAACATCCTTATTCATTTTTTATGTTAACCATGCAAAGAGAACAGAATTTCAAAGCTTTAAAAATTTGACTATCGCTCAAAGACTGGTGTATTCCCATATTCTCGTAGCAGCAATAAGATAATTTCTGCAAATGTTTATCTCCAATGACACGAAGAAGATAGAAGAATAAGAGATTGCAAGATTGGTTAGTACAAGAGCAGAAAAGTCATTCGAGTACAACACATCAGAGTTTTACTCAGTTTCTTAGTACTTTATTGTATTCTTTTTCTTTTGTATTCAAATTTGTTTAATTAATTTATTGTATCACTTATTCGCTTGACTAGTATACGGTTTGCAATTCTTGTCTTCATTAAAAGCCTAATCGTTTATTTTTAATTTCTTTGTATTGCTTTTTGTATTGTTTTTTGTATTTGGTCAAGATTGTATAAATAAATTACATGCAGCTACTGGAGCTTTGCTCTGTTGTAGCACAAATGAATGAATAAGTAAATAAATAAATAAAAATAAAAAACTTCAACATTTTTTTTCACAATGGATAATAGATTATGAAAACTATGCCATATGCAGACAGATTTGGGCTAAGCAAGCAATACCTGTCTACTTTTACCGTGCCCACTTTTCTGGTGTTTACTATTTGCATAACGATGCTAATACACGGACATCTCAAAGTATACGCGTGCTACTATAGAAAGTGATGTCGTACTGTCGATCAGTGGTGGATTCAGAATTGCGTAAAAGGAGGAGTTAATTTCTTTGAAACCACAGAGTAAAAGTAGTCAGTATTAGTGGCATTTTTGCTTCCCATAATGTTGAAGTTTTACACATTTTCTATCATATCTAATGGTAAAGATTCAGGTGAACGCAGAAATGACCAAGAAATGTATTTCATCAATGAAGCAAATATCATACCAAGCTAAAATATATTCATCTTAATTTAATATTTAAAAATCATCAACGATTTCACATGAAGGACGATTATTAAAAATACCATTATAAAGCATGCAAATCGAACTATTGGCGGACATTTTTGCTTTATGACGAGGTGTCTTTTAAACAAACCATATATTTCTGAAGGTCTTCTTACATACGAAGAGTTTAATGGTGATGAAAGGATCAGATATGTTCAAAGAGACTGCCATATTCGTCATATAGACAGAAATAAATATAAAGTATTCTTTCTAGCGAACATTACCAAAATTCCAGCACCAATCCAACCTAATATGATGACTACTGGTGCAGCAGTCAAGAAATCAAATTAATAAACAATCCAATTAATATAATTCAAGGATTTATGCGCTCAAGAACTTTATGTTGAACACAATAGAGGTTGTGATAAGCCCACATGTTTGATAAGCTTTTAACTTTTAATGTTATTTATCAAGCCTTGTTTAAATCATATTACAGAAACTGTCAGTCACCCCTGGTTAGATTACATATTTAATTTATTTCAAAATTAATGAAGGTTGCAAATTTAAATCTGGTGATATACCTTAGGGCTGTATTACTTTCTCTACTACGTATCTATAGTAAAGTAGAGAAAGTATTGTAACCCACCCAAAAGTTCGATGTCGAGACCAAAAATATATACTTTGAGACCTCTCTCTCTCTCTCGCTCTGTCTGTGTGTGTGTGTGTGTGTGTGTGTGTGTGTGTGTGTGTGTGTGTGTGTGTGTGTGTGTGTGTGTGTGTGTGTGTGTGTGTGTATCTGTGTGTCTGTCAGTCTGTGGACAGCATAACGAAAAGTCGGTCAGAAACCAAAGTTGGTATTTAAGTTTAGTGTCTTTCAAGGATGCTACACGAAGATTTTGAAGAAAATCGCTTCACCCTAAACTACCCTTTACATGGAAAATTTTCCGAACATTTTTATTTTCTTGAAAAGAACTCGATTTTGATTAAAATGTCATATGTTTGAGATATTTTTATGACAAATTAAATGTACATCTTGAATTTTCTGGCTATAGCTCCTGTAGTCATATTTTCTCTGGATTACCTTTACATAACTGGTAAACCGTAAGATATAGACCAAATCATACTATACAAAAATGTAGATATTGCTAAAATACAAAATTTATGTCTGAATAAATTTTAATTCATTTTTTATATATTGACCGTGCAAAGAGAACGGAATTTGGAAGCTTTAAATGACTCAAAGCCTACTGTATTCCCATATTCTCCTTGCACCTACAAGGAAATAAAGAATAAGATTATTTCTGCAAATGTTTATATCAACTATCACGAAGAAGATATAGGAATAAGACTTTGTAAGAATGGTCAGTACAAGAGTAGAGAAAGTCATGTGAGTGCAACACATCAGATTTTTTCTATTCCTATGTTTGGTGATATTGTTATCCTAAACTTAACCACATATCTGAAAGTATTTGGAACTAGAATACCAGGCAAAATCTCCTGACATGATTCATCTTTTATATATGAATCATATAAGAAAGTTTTTTGTTCAAGTGTGAATTTATTGGTGGACGTTTCAGTGGACCAATAACAAGACAAGAACAGCAATAATAACAAATACTCCAAAGCAGCCCTGTCTAACGCAGCGCCCGTGTGCGCCAGGACGCTCGTCATGTATTTTTCTGGCGCCCTTCATGAGCATAAATCTGTTCGAAACTATGTTGAGATGATTTGAGGTAGACAGATATCACAAAATATTTGCAGAAGATTCTAATCTTTTCAAAGTTGTGATTGGATTAAATTGTGAAGTTTTAAGCTCATTTTAATAGACGATGAAATAAAGACAATTCTCAGCAGCTGCTTAATTCCACGCTAGGTTAATGGACATGGAAAAAAAAAAAAAAAAAAAAAAAAAGAAGAAACACAATATAACGTTTTAAAGGTTAAAGTACATCATTTCGAAGCTAGCTGCAAGTGCGAAAGGAGCTGAAAAGAGTGTGTAGGTGGAACAAAAAATGCACGCAGGCGTTGCAAATCTGCAGCGTTTGATAAACAAGGAGGGCGTAAAATACGACCTTTTTCTGATAACATTTTATGACTGCTGATATCAAAGTTGGAATGATTTGTATACCACATACAAAAACCCAATAGAATTAACTGCTCACCCTCCACCTCCCTAAATGTCCTTCAAAATCACAGATAAATATACTTGTATTATCCGACGTGAGAGATTTCTCATATTATGTAAAAGTGCCTCCAAACTTCGCTGAAGTTGCATGTAATTAGGAGAAGTACGGAATTCCAACAAAAAATTAAATATCAAGATTTCACCGGAAGCACAGGTTTTGAGTTCAACTGAATCTAACAAAAAGCGAGCGCGCGCGCTTGTGTGTGCGTCTTCTAGAGAGAGCGATCTCATAAATGAACTTCACCAGTGTCTTCACAAAAAGTAAAGTATGATGATATGCCGAAAGGAATGGCTAAGGATGTGGCATAGGCTCGCATTCGGGAGGTCCGGTTAGATCCCCAGCTCGGTAGGTAGCGAATCATTTACTTCCAGGAGTGTTCCTGTCCTTTGCTTCTTCCTATTTCATTTCTCATCATTTTCAGGGTTGCAGGGCCAGACGAGATGGACCGTGGTATGCGATGTATGTAGGGGATGCGCTTTAAACAGAGAGCTGTTTCTTCTCTGACATGGAATCATTTGCCCCAAGAGTCCGTGAAGATAAAGAAGATATCAAAGGGTAGGAGGGGTAAGTTCCACTGGAAACGTTGAGGACCCCAACTCGCTAAGCCCGACGCCATTAGATCTAGCCACTCTTCGTGTCTAGCCCTGAAATCCTCCGTTCCTAATCGCTATTCCTATCCACCATGTCACTGTAATTCGTATGAACTATATAAAATCCTTTTTACTGGCAAACAAATTAATGTAATTATTAGTTCTCGGATTTTTAGGTGCTAAAAACTTGGAAAATATTTATTTTTTATGTGCTAAAAATATCAAAAATTTGTGTTAGAAAGTAAAAGATATGTGCCACAACAAATAAAATATTTTCTTTTTTACGATCTGAATGGCTGAGCTAATATAAATCTACAATCTAAGTGGTACTCACCAGACATCATTCCTGGAAGGGATCACCCAATACTGTAGAGTTACAGTATACGACCACATGCTTCCTCAAAATTTCCATCCTGAAAGTTTGACGATTGTCGCAAAGAAGTGTCTTGAATTTTGAAGTACGTCAGAAGAAGTAAGTCTAGCATAATTAACATGAAATGTCACCCAACTCACATCAGTGATTTCTTCTTGTTGCCTATCCAACTCATTTGAAATTTTGCATATTATCTTAAATCCATTATTATGTTCGGATACTTCCTTGCATATTCTTTTTAGGTTTCGAGCAGAAAGAACATTGTTTTTTCCCACATCCTGAACTACTTGGACTGCCTCTCTCAAGGGCATTCCTACTGATTCCAGTTTCTTGTGGAATCACAGAGAAAACACAGATTTGAGGAATTGTATGCTAAGTCACGTCTTAACACAGTGCCACTTAAAAGTTCTTGAAGAATTTTAATTGAACTGGCATCTTTACAATTTAGTTCATTTATGACAGCTGCAAAACCATCCAGTTTTTCTTTTTCTTCCAGTACTGAACTGCGGCCAACCATGTTCCCCCAGCGAGTCCCCACAGACGCAGGAGGCAGCGGAGTGTTCGGATGTTTGTTCTGAAAAATTTCAATCCGTTTAGGTGACTTGATGAACATTTTTTCCCCATTAGAAATCAGTTTGTCAATGTCAGGAAACATGGCCCTAATTTCCTCACATATTCTATGCAATCCATGCACAACACACGTAACATAAATAATTTTAGGATAACTCAAGTCCTGTTCCTGCCTTCTTCTTCTGCAACATCAGTTAAAAATAACAAAACTTGTCATATCGTACACCATTTGGCCACAATATCTGCATTGTTTCATTAAATAATATGGCAATAGTTACATAGTTTGCAACAGGCATGATTTGGTAGGCAGTAGAAAGGATGACTTTGAAATTTCAGAATCATTCTTCAATACCCCTACAACATTTCCAAATTTCCTGCCAGTAGAATCTGGAGTTTCATGTATGCTCACCCATATTTTTACTTTCTCTACTATTAGCTAAAGAAAGCAGGATGTTTATATTTTCTTCAACTGAAGGGATACTACAGCTGACATATCAGTTCTTCCAATAATGAGGTACAAATTGTGTCATCTGGCATGTGTAATTGAGTATTAAAGAAGTGGATGGTGACTTGTTAACAATAATTTGGCTGCAGATTTTATGTGATTTTTCTGTAAGTGCGTGAAAATTATTTTAAAAGGTCTTCCTTTATGCGATTTTTGTGTTATTTATGTGAATATCCGAAAATATTTATTCACATAAAAGATCAGAAAATATGCATTTTTATGTACAATAAAGCTTAAAATATTTGGACCAGTGTAAATATCCAGAACATTAAACTCAGTTTTAAGTTCATATTAGGATGCAAACAAAATATGCATTTATCTAAAATCCGAGCCCTAGTAGATAATTATTATAAAATGGAGAGTCGCACAATGTGCATATTAGTGGTTATGCACATAGCTTAGTTGGTGTTATCAATCTGATTTGTACACTTTGGTGTGATATCGTTCACAGGATTTCCACTCACACACGCACATTTTATTGGGGTCATGGCAGTTCGTTTAACTGCACAGCCTGTAGTGAAAACCATGAATAGCGAGGAGTGCAACGGCATGATGTTCTGATGTCATGACGCCTGACTAGTAGAAATCTCTCTACACTTTGGTTTTCTTCTCTAGAGGTCTAGAAAATGTTTGATAGGCACCGCTCTTAGGTGTTAACATTCCATTGATTCCTAGTTTCTCGAAGTAGGACTATTGCGTAATGGTGAGTTCTTTGCAAGGCAGAGGATCCTCTTCGTGTATATACGCGGGGTGTTCCAAAAAATACCGCCTACGCTTAGTAAGTTGTGCGGGATGGCAAACTGATTGATTTTCAGATAGGAACCCCTGTCCGGAAATGTAGGTTTGCACGCTGGATGGCATCGAAGTTTGAGAACGAACGGTTGTGGCAATTTGTTAACATTCGTTTTGGTATCTTAATACGGAAGGTATGCTACCTTTCAGCCACTGTGTACTGGGATGAACGACCTGAGCATAATAACATTACTGCGCATGCGCTAAATTCCTCCATAGAGTCCTTAGTACGCAACTTGCTGCGTTACTTGTGTAGTTTCCAGAACAGTAAAGTTCTTTTTTTTTAACAGCAATGCGACACGCACCAGCACACAGCTGCTGAAATGGCCGACATGAGCTCCAGCACACTTTGATGTAAATGTGCGGAATCACCTCAACGTCGCATATTCAAATCGATCAATTGGTAAAGGTGGACAATTTCCATAGTCAGCACGGTTACCAGATCTGAAACCTCTTGACTATTTTATATGGAGTTGTATGTATGTATGTATATATCAGGAAACACATGTTCTCTGCATTTGTTAAAGTTGAAGCCTACAAACCGCCTCGTAGACCTCAGCAATTTACAAATTGCCAACATTTCAAACATGGAGCTAGAGGATGCAACCTTTCTCCGGTGTGTGCTTTCTGTGGAGAAAAGGACTACGATAGGAACTCATGCTCAAAATAACTGGAAGAAGGGGCACAGCCCAAATGTGCAAATTGTGGTGATGCTCACTCCTGCCGCTACGCCAAATGTCCAAATGGAGTGTCGCAAGCGAGGAACACCGTCTCGACTTGACGCCGCCCCTAGGGTTCCAAACTCCGTGGTCTTCCCAAGGAGGCACTCTATGGAACTGCTAGGCATGCCCAGTAGGCATCCTGGCTTACCATCTCGCCAGTCACTGGGCTTCCCACCGTATTCCCACCCTACGCTGCTGCTACAGCTGCCTCCACTAACTAGCATCCATTTTTGACCAAGCTACTGTCTCACACAATGGCCCCTGCTCCTAGTAACGCATCACTATCCGCCTTACTTCCAACCTCCTCATCCCAACACGTCCAGACACCCAACAAACCGTCTTTGGCCGCACAACGCTTAACTAGACCATCGCCGCAAAACCCCCAGTACCCGACTCTACGGTCAACCAGACCACCCACAGTAAGTTACGAAGCCTCTGGCCGAGCAGCACCTTCTGCCAACTCTCCCGTAGATCATACCAGCTGCAAGGAAATGGATACGGCTTTCTATGAAGTCATCGACCGTATTCCAGGTCATCTCCGCATCCAGTTTGCTGCCGCACTGGCGAAGCGCTGCTGTCGCGCCCACCCACACTTACGGCTGATACAGTGCTTATCCGCACCGTCTTCACTTTCTGCAGTGCGCCCAAATTACAGCTAGTGTTCTCCAAACTTTAACCCTTCTCACATCCCTAAATGACAGGCTGACAAAGAAGAAAGAAAAGAAAGGAAAAAGAGGGGGGAAAAAGAAGAAGGAAAGAAAAATAATAGAGAAAAAACCACTCTTACCCACTAACTAGGCTCAACTAACGTCTCACACTACCAAACTTTCAAGGCCCGAAGAGGGTATTACCCTGAGCCGGCAAGAATTCATGTCTGTCTGCAAGATCTAAAACCACTACCTTCCAGCGTCTATCGCCATCAACTGATGGCCAAAAATTCGATACCGAGATTTCACGAAATACATGTTTTGAGACTTCCTGAATACAAAAAGAGCATTAACGTGCACGCGTTATAACAACGCAATTAAAAATCAAATGTTGGTTAACTAAACTCCATATATAAGTTCAGCATCTTGCAAGAATACACATGAACATTTTCAAAAAGGGCCCCCCATCCCAAATTACCTTTACTTGGGAGATTTGCCGAAACTATTGATGACTCTTAACGATTTTGATTAGATTACCAATTACGTTTAAGATAATCTTTATGAAAAACGAAATTATGCATTGAATTTTCTAGGAATGTCCTCTGAAATCCTCTTCATTTTGGATAACTTTTGCATAACTGGTAACCGTAAGAGATACAATCTTACAAAATAAAAGTGTATATCCAGTTAAAGCACACACATTATGCAAACTAAAATTTTTTGGGTGCAGAAAACCATTTCGGTGATATTCCTTGTTGTTGTTTTAAATTTTCGAATACTTATACTTTTTTCAGATGACAAGTCGTTATTGCTTGTTTGTTTTTTCCCCTCCTCTTCATGCAAAGAGAATGAAATTTCAAAGCTTTCACTGGGACCAGCTCTTAAAACATTTGACCATGGCTTAAGCCTACTGTATTCCTCTATTCTTGTTATTACTACAAGAAAAAATGTAATAGAACCATTTCAATAAATGTCTATCTCGATTAAACTTAAGTAGATAGAAGAATAAGCGTAAGAATAGTTTGTACAAGAGCGAGTAGAGAAAGTAATGTAAGTGCAACACATCAGATTTTTTTCTGAAGGAATAAAGAGACCTTCTGTTGGTCAGTTACCTGCCTAGGTGAATGAACTAAATTTCAGAATAAGTGAACACGAATAAGTACGATGCAAAATCAGTGTCCTTTCAGCTTTTAAATCGGTTTTAGCAATGAAAACACTAGAGAAATGTTCAATAAATCTTGGAATATATTATGTGAATGTTTAGCTCGTTCGAAACATCGCTCTACATTCAATTAAACTGCTTATTTCTGTGAATGAAGCTATAGACAATTTCACTTTGCAGGTTTGGCTGAGCTTCCAAAAGAGGGAGAAGAAAATGGACAAATGAATGAATACTTATTTAAAATTACTCACAACAGTATTACATTCTCAGGACTTCAATGTTGACATTTGACCTTGACAATGATAATTAATTAAGCTTCTGACTACCATTTAAATTATTATATCGTGAATCTTTTGTTATTATTTAATGCATGTATACTGTAAGCTATTAGGTAATTGCCAAAATATAAGAACTAAAATATGTAATTCCATTTGGGCTGATGTTGATTGTAGCTTTTAATTCCGACGACCCCTATTATCTCCAGAAAAATTCAAGAGTTGTTACTTTTGTTACTAGAGTGCACAGAATTCTTCTTATTTATAGGTTAAACATGTCCCAACATGACAATTAGACATTGTCACAAGATGTGCACAGTCTCACCAATCCGTGATCTTTACTCATAGTTTAAGTTAAGGAAATCAGTGACCTTTGTTCTGTGTATACATATTTGATAGACACACAAGTCATACTTTCCAGTCTAAAGTCCAACATGATGCATGTGACAAGCAAAAACTATGCAATGACCTGTGAGTTTATTGGCTGAGATGTTAACACCCTTACTGCCTGTTGCTTGGAATAAAGTATGGTTTTTAATGAAAAGCCCTACCATAGTGGCAAGTTTCTCAGTGAAATTCAGAAATTCCGATAATTAATTGATATTAATATAAAGGTCTGTGTCCTCAAATCAGAATTTAAGATACAATAAATAAAATCGCCTTTAATTAATTATAAATATCTAATTCAAATTTGCTTTGCAGTTGGAAAACTTGAACTGTTGATATTCCTACATGATATCTGTCCTGGTGGATATCTAATATCTATGTATGTTTAATTATATTATGTTTAATTTTGCTTAGAGGGCTGTTTATCAGGCTTGAGGGTCTTTTACGTGCCGTAAATCTGCGAAACGGAAGCCCCGGCTTTTCACTTCCAAAGCCCCCCCCGTCTGGTTTGAACCAACGACCCTGGCAACTAGAGGCTAGACCAGGGGAAGACAGGTATCGCTGCTGTGACGTCAGCCCACTCAGCTCACATGCTCGCAAAGACGGCCAGTTGAACGTGTGACGTCACAGCGGGGAAGAGGAAAGGCGTGCGCGACATCGCAATTTTAATGCTGACTGTTTCAATTACGGAATAGTCACAGATTATAAATAATTACATTTTGGCTTTATGCCATATATATGAATTCTAGTTTATGTGAATAGTCATGTTATAACGCAAATAGAACATAAATTATAACTATTTTGCCTGAGCTAGAGGAGAGCTATGCAGAACAATTAGGTGGACATTTTGCGACATTTGCCGTTTCGCTTTTCTTTAACTAGTTTGTCAATGTTAGGGCGTTATGTACGGTACATTTGTAACCGAAAACTGCATGTAAGATTGTGATCTGACAATATGCTTCGGATTTTGACTTAGAAAGTTTCATAACAGAAAAGAATTGTTTGCACACATACGTAGAACCAAACATACATAATATCCGTGCAACAAGGGTATATGACCTCAGAAATCTGGTTTGAGGAACATTCTTATAAAAATCAGCAAATTATTCCTTGTGTTTATAGTTGTCCTTCAGCAAATCGTCGCACTGTAAATTTATCAATTCAATTTGCTACCTGCTAGAAACATTGTTAACATCCAATGAATACGGGATCACAAAGATCTGAAACGTGGTTAACAATGTTTCTACATCTTGAAGCCTGGTCTCAAACTAGTGTGAAACACGGGCAACTGAACACAAAACAAAACCACTACACACAGCACTGCACAACGTCAACAAAAACACAAAATAAAAACAAAATTCTCACTAACGCCGTTAAAATCCCTCAAACAACAAACACCCTCAGACTAGGCTGAAGAGGGTTCTCTCTAAACAGCCCGAGCATGTCGTAAACATGCCCAAATAACATTTTTCATATTCATTCAGTTTCGTGCAAGTAGCGCCGCTGATCTATGCAGCACAACAATACACCGCTCTCGCCTGACGTCACACGAACGTACAAGCTGGCTTTTCGTTTAAATACGTCACACGGCCGGAAGTTGTCTTCCCCTGGGCTAGACAGCCTGCGTGTGTGCGTGTGTGCGTGTGCGTGTGTGTGTGTGTGTGGGTGGGGGGGGGGGGTTGCACACGCACGCGAGTGTATGTGCATGTGTATAGTGGCGGCTGAAGCATACTGGTAGTGCCAGCATTATTTCGCCGACTTTTTAAAATGATTAACGTGCTTTAAAAACGGGGTAGGGGATATTCGAATGTGGGTGAAAGAAACGATTGAAATGATTATCAGTTATTGATGTAATGTGACACCATCGCCACTAGTGCTTTCTTCACTATACATCCATTGGTACTAAGCGCCACCTCAATGACAACACCGAACTAACACGTCTTTCGGACTCGGAAGTTTAGCCGACTTTTTCTCAAACAAATAACATCACATCGCAGTAATCGTGCAGTTAACGTTTTTAGTTTTAGTAACATTTTCAGAAAACAATTATTAATTTAGTTTTAAGCATGAACAATGGAAAATTAATGACGAACGTGATATAACAAAACACAACTTTCCGCTAACGGTAAAATGCCTTATTTCTCACTTCTTAGTACTCGTTAATAACGCTAGTCTTAAGTGTGCATTAGTTGGTGCATCTGATTGGTCTGTGCTGCCAACGATGGCCATGTAAGGTACTAACTGGCACGGATTTGACCTATCTCCTTGCCCCACCATTTACTCTAGTGTCTAGAGCAGCGATGTCCAACGTTTGCGAAAGAGAGATTGGATTTACCTCCTTCCACTATATGCTAAATTTGCCATTGTTTATCACTCAAACAATGGCAAATTTAGCATTTAGCATTTAGCAGTTGTGTTACAGTGGAGGGTTGGTTACATGTACGTTGCGTTTAATTTTCGAAAGCACTTTCGAATGTTATGGGATAAACATCTGTTCATTAGTGATTTCTTTGGCACTGCTTACGCTTGAGAAACCTATCAATATTTGGAGACAAAGTCGAAGTGCATAGCCTTAAAAGATACACTAAGAGGTCGTCGCGTAACCAATTGTGATACAGACGTTTAGTATAGTTCAATTTGGAGAAACTCTGTTCACAAATATATGTAGAGCTACACTTACTCTTATGCACTATTCTTACAAATGCTTATTTCTCTAATACATTTTAATCGACATAAGCATTTCCAGAAATTATCTCATTGCTAATTTTCTTGTAGAAAGGGCATATTGTACTAGAGGAATAAGAGAATACAATAGGCTTTAAGCGATAGTGAAATATTTTAAGAGCTGTTTGCTATGCGATGCCTTTGAAATTCCGTTTTCTTTTCGAGATAAAGAGATAAAAAACGAATAACACATTCCTATTTGAGAAAACTATTATTGTAAAATTCAAACAAATAATAAATAATATCTCGGAAATTGTTAACATTTCATAGAAGGTAGTAGTTTTAACAGCATTAGGTAAATGATTTCAATCACATGTCGTGCAATGTGAGGTTTAGCAGAGAAAATTCTCAGGATAACGAGGCGACATTGGTTTTTGCTATCGTGTTCTAGCAACGATTTAAAAGGTATGAGAGGAAATCAGATAAGATATTTTATCTAAATTGTTTAAACATGTTGCATGATTTACGTCCATACGTAGGATTCTAGGAACTGTTGCAAATGTGTTCCTTGAATATGTTTTATAAAAGGTACTAAAAGAATAAAATGCGGTTGTATGCTTCAGAACAATCTCCTGACTGGCTCGATCGTCTGGTATACATATAGTTAGCATGCTTAGCTTACAAATCAAGGAGTCCCGAGTTTGATCCCTAGCTGGAGGATAGGAATTTTTCTTTAGCCTGGAGATTATTCCCCATCCTCCCTAGACTCTAGAAGCATGGATGAAAATAAATGTGTGTGAATTAAATGTTTCTAAAGAAAACCCAAAGTTGCACAAATAGTAAGCAAGCAAACTCATTGCCGATGTAAAATTATTGACATTCTTTGTGGCAAAGAAGCAGAAGTCGATGAAAATGAATCAGAACTCTCTGCTAATGATTTCCCATATTTCAAGTTCACCACCATTACGTCATGCAAAGTAGAAAGAAGTTTCTCCAAGTACGAATAAAGCTCTACTTGTTTGACAACCAAATATCCTTTAAGTCTGATCGTCTGAAGCCACGTGTCGTTGTCTAGCGCAATTCTACTGAAAAAGAAGCTTAAGAGAGGTATACATTATTTCATCTGTAATTATTAAAAGTAAATGCATTTTTCCATTTTAAGTTTTAGGTCATATTTTGGTAAGTTTTACAACATAAATGTATGCATATTTGAAGAGTTTTTAGGCCATAAAAATCCTAGCCCTAGTTATAACGTTTTTTTAATAACATCAATGGCGTAATTGTAAACACTTTGCATTGTTGTGTTTCATATTTATTTCGAACACGATCTTGTGTTTACTTGGTTAGCTACAAAAAAATAACGAGTTGATGCTAATGAAATTGACCATGGTCTATCTTAAAAGTGTAGCCAGTTAAGACTGGTTCACACCAACAACAACGGTAACGCTGGACATTTGGACATAACTTGTGAGTTTTAACAAGATCTATGTTTTTATGTAGCAAGATTTGGCCTATCTCTTTCCTACGGTTCACCAGTTATTCAGAAGTCATCAAGTGTAAATAGGACTACATAGTCAGAATAGCCAGAAAATTCAAAAGTACATTTCATTTGCCATAAATATATCTTAAACAGTACACTTTAGTCAAAATCGTTAGAGCCATTTTTGAGAAAATTAAAATTTTCGAAGAAAATTCCGTGTAAAGGGTAGTTTAGCGTGGAGGTATTTTCTTCAAAATCTTCCTGTCGCATTCCTGAAAGATATTAAACTTAATACCAACTTTGGTTTTTAACCGACTTTTCGTTTTTAAGTTATGCTGTTAACAGAGAGATAGACACCATACACACATAAGCACACACAGACACACACGCGCGTGCGGACTTTTTTTTAAAGATCCTTTTTGGGATTTAGGGGGCCTCAAAAGATGTATGTGAAATCTCGACATCTAATTTTTGGGTCGAATACAATACTTCCCCTACTTATTATACGTAAAGAGAAAGTAACAATGAAGGTTGCTCAAGCTAACCCGCGAGTCACCCTGACCTTATGATGCTATTATAAACTTCTGTCGCTGCAACTCTATAATCCACTGAGATCTAAGACTTTTACATAATATGATTATAATCCACGAACATTATCTAATATCAAGCCCCGTAACTTTTAACTAATTGCTACTGGAAATTTTATAGCGTCTTCGTATGTGATTTAATTACCTACAAAAATTGATTTAGATCTGCATCCAACTTGTTTTATCATAAATGTAGATCATTGTCTGTAGCTTTTATGTTGCTACGTTCCAAGACCAATATTTGAAGATACTTGAAAGTGACAGAAAATAATTTGGTGCAATTTTAGCAAGCTTTGAAACTGCACCATTGGTATTTTGTATCGGTGGTTGGTAATGATATGGAAGGCGTCGTAACAGCAACACTTAGTCACAAGGTCAACACCGATATGTTGATTTGTCCCTTCTAACTTTCCAGCGATGCATATCTGAAGTCAAAGGTTGCTCCTACATAAAGCGATGACATACCCAAGTTCAGTGTCATTTGTGATGATAATATAAATTTAGCTTTAATAATAGGAAACGTCTACAATGTATCCTCATTTTATTCATGTTCAGCTGATTCTTTTGTCTTTAACACTTTTACAATTTCCTAGAGGGTAAATATGTTAGCACATCTGTGACATTAGTTCTAGAAAATAACATGGTTTATTAGGTTTACACAATTTTTTGCAATAAATCTGAAAGAAGAGACAATCATTTAGAGCACATTCTGTAGGATATAATAATTAATAATTACAACTATACACATTTGGATACCTAACTATATCTAGGTACATTTTCCAAAATCTTGATCATTTTAACCTACATATTCAAGGCATATTTTATCTGAACCAGCTGACTATTTACGTAAACTTTTTTGGCAATAAAAGTTGTGCCCCTAATGCCTATTTACATACAAGCAACATTAACATCAATTTAATCACAATAATAACAAGTGCGACCTTTTTGAATAAACATGATTTGAACCCTCTCAAGTGCAAGCGGTGTACTTATGTTTTGCTTACAAATTTCATTTAAGACACGTCTGACATAGTAATATAGGGCATTTATTTCTCCACATCTTTTCAGAAAATGGCACAGATACTAAGTTATTATTGAGCATGTATAAAACCCAGAATTGCTACAAATTAATATAATTTATTTATTAAAAATCATTATTTCTAAAATTTTTACTGAGCAATTTAAAATTAGGTAAGTTTCTTTTGATTAATAATATAAAAAAGCAATAGGTACAGGTTACACTTCATACAATATTGCTAATGAAGAGCTATTATTATTTCCCAAACATTTTGAAGAAGTTTATTGCATTTAAGAAAACATTCTGGGGTTTATACATGTGCCTTATCTTAAAATGTATTGATGCACATATTCACTGATTATGGCGAGAAGGCATAGCAATATTTAAATTAACATGTATGAACACAAGATAACTAGTACCTACTTTAACTATGCAAGTGTTATCAGAGCCCATCTGCAAAATAAATGTTCAATTCTCTTGGCTCACACACAAATCTGGTTTAAAGATAAACTATTCAGTGAAAATAACAATGCACTACTTACTTTGTGTGCAATCAAGTCTAATTTAACAATTTAAAACAAATGAAAGTTTTCATGAGGAGAGGCACTTGGCCAACAAATAAATGCCTAGATGTATAACTAAGTTGAAACAAATTGATTTGAAACAGTCCAGAATGCTACATGGCGAAACATTTTCGAGATGTTTTATAAATCACTCTGTCATTTCATCATATTGTATGACATCCTGAGCAGAAATTTCCCGTAGCACTATTTGCTGACTGGTTTCTTGTATCTCGCCCCCCAACAGCAGTTCATCTAATATAAAGTATGCTTTCTCGAAATTGAAAATTATATCAAGCTCACATACACTATCAAAGTGCATATGTAACAGTTCCACGTAAGAATGAATTATATCCAACATGAACAGTTCATTTTCTTTCTGTGAAATTGCGCAACAGAAGT